>VYXB01003934.1:1092998-1105984 GCA_013397135.1 Pachyramphus minor | reverse complement strand
CCGCTCGCCGACCCGCTGCCGGGGCCCCGGGATGCCCAGCGGCTCCGCCGCCCGTCCCTGCCGCCCGCCGCGCCGCCCGGGGGGCACGCCGCCACCGCCGGAGAGGTGAGTTAGGAAGTCATGGTGCCCTGGGAGCCCTCCCCGCCCCGGCAGTGCGGCGGTGGCTGGACGCTCTGCGACTGCTGCTGCTGGCTGCTGCTGCCCGCCGTGCTGCTCGTCCTCGCCCGCCCCGACAAGCTGGCGGCCTTCCCTACCTCCTTAAGCGACTGCCAGACACCCACCGGCTGGGACTGCTCCGGGAAGCACCGGAGCACCCCCCGCCCGGCCCCGCAGCGAGTGTCCCGGCGGCCGCGCCGGGCTCTCGGAGTTGCGCGGGCGAGCCCGGGGGGAGCCAACTTCAGCGGGTGATGATGCCGCGTCCCGTTGTGTACAGGGGAATAGCGAAGGCAAAAAGTCCCGGGTGTCTGGACTCGCCACCGTTCCCGGTGTGGCCGCAGATCCCGGGTCCCCGCTTTTTCCCGCTCCGCGGAGCCGGGCGCGGCAGCCGCGCCCTCCGCCGGTGCGCAGCGCCGCGGCTGCGGGCGGCTCCCTGGGCACAGAAAAAAAAGAGAGAGAGCCCCGGCCCCGCCGGAGCGCGGCTCTGCGCTGAAACGGGGCAGCCCGGCATTTAACTGCGGGAGTGGGGCGCGGGGAAATGGGGCCCCGTGTGCGCATCCTGCGGGTGGCTGTTCCCGTGCGCACCGAACGGAGAGCAGATCGGGGCATGGACACCGCGACACTGGGAACCCGCTGCCCTGTTCCTTAAAGTCGGGCTGACCTTTATAATGAGTTTCCTATGTAGGTCAGCAGCCGGTCCTTCTCCGATACACCGAATAATTGGAAAATTAACTGTAGTAGCCTTTTTAGGGAAAGAGCGTTATTTGGGGTACTGTGTGCATCATACATAATATGTTAGATCGGAGGGAATTTGCACTGTGAGCTCTTCATTTTTAACATGTAGTGATATGGTTAAGAGTACTCGGATGCTTTTTTTAAAAAAAATCAATGGATTCAGATCTTAATGGGTTTGGAGTCTGATATAGCTGTTTTGTTTAATACCTTGCTGCACACTGTTGGAGTGGGAAGTCAGCTAGCAAAATCTGAAATTCATGCTTGTATTCGTGAACTGAATCTTCAGTCAGATCTGTTGGTTTTTCCTGGAGAAAATGAAGGCAAAGAGCTAGGTTCACTCAGTGGCTTGTGGGGAACCTGGCGCTTCTCCTGTTAACTTAGAGGTCATCAATCTTCATTGGAATCAGGCAGACCATCACGGAAAACACACAGCCTGTTTGTCTTTATTATTGGGGGCTTTGTTGTGTCACGGGCTGGAGAAATTCCAATTTGGACTTTTGTCCAGCAGATTTGTGATCGGATGGCGATAAGTTGATGACATTTCCAACCTAGAGCCATGAAATAGCATAATTACTGAGTGACTTTTGAGGAAACCAAGTCTGTGGGGAAAAAAAAAAAAAGTGAGCGAGATACTGGGGAATATGGACTAAGAGAAACACAGAGGGAGAAATAAGAGAAAAAGTGAAAAACCTACGACGGGAAGGACAAAAGAAAATCTGGACTCTATCATTTCATCAACAAGGTTATTGTGCTGTGTGCATTAAAATGCAATCATCCCATATTGTTCCACTTGCTAGACCAAAGCTGACTTTTTTTTTTCCCTCTTTACATTTGAGGTTACGATGACAGAGAAAATGATCTCTTTCTCTGCGACACCAATACCTGTAAATTTGATGGGGAGTGTTTAAGGATTGGAGACAGTGTGACTTGTGTCTGTCAGTTCAAGGTAAGAAGATTGATATTTCGTTCTGTAATTTGCTAATGAGAATACAAATCAAGGATCTCCCTTTATTACCTATCACTTGGCAATTTATTTCTCTATGTGCAGAGAAGTTAGAGGGAAAATCTGGCAGCGTGTATAAAATGCTGGCAGGAGAACCAACTGGTGTCAAGAAGACGTAAGTTTCTCTTGGAAAAGACAGATGCTGTGGCTTTAAATGTCCCTTTGGGTCTGCAGTTTAAGGTTGTGCATTTCTGATTTTTTGTCTCTACCCTTTTAACAAGGATTTAGAGTACTTTTTAAATTCATTTCTGATACAGATCATGGCTTATTGTATTCGGAGTTTTGATCTAGTTAAAGAAATGGATCTGTAATGTGCTTATGCAATATTTTCAGGAAGGACTGCATAGTGACAATGCTTCTGCCTGTTTATCTGCCCAGCTGATCAGATTAAGGAGCAATCCCTCTGTTCCAAAATGATGAACTTCCTTTGGGTTTTATACAGTTTTAGGAGAGCTATTACTGAGTAGTAGGGATTTTTCCTTCTAGTTCTTCTCTCTTTCTCTCATAGCTACATCTAAACCTGAGGCATTCCTAAAGTCGGGCTATTTCATTTTGAAGGATTCAACTTAATATGTTTTAGCCAACTCACAAAACAACCAGGCTTTAAATAATGACCTGAATAAAAACTGAACAAATTAAAGGAGTTTTAAGCATGTACCGGCACGGGGTTGTATGTGTATTTATGCCCCAGTGGTCTTTTGCATTTTAATGTGGATTTGTGAAGTTGTGAAACTTACAATGCTGATTTGAGTATTTACAGTTGAGCAGGCCAAACAGTGCACAGTTCAAGATTGTGCACATCTGTAATGATTATGTTAATATTGAGCTTTGATAGACTATTCACTTTGAAGCATGACAAGTACCGTGTGTATTTCTAGAGCCAAATACATCTTCAGAGAAAAATCCCAAGTGATAAATTCCTTTAAAACAAAGAAAGATTTTTCTCTAATAAGGGCAAGACAGTTGTTTTGTGAAGTGCTTGTGTTTTCCATGTTGGGAGAAAATCCATATTGACCATGGGAGTTTTTTATTCCATTTGGAGTTTGCATGCAGTTAAAAATTCAGTGTGAGAATGCTGTTGTGAGCATTTGCCTTGGCTCAGCATGTGCAGTGATCTAAGGGTTGCTCTTTTTTCTCTTTCTAAGAAAAATCTGTAAGGCAGTGAGATGCCTATGACTTGTCCCATTGCTTGGTGGTAAGCAAGGACAGATGTCGTGCCATGAGTATCAGGAACTTGGAAAACTTACTGAGAGTTATTGGGACTTGTCTTTGGTCCCGGTTTGGTGTAACCATTTGGCATAAAGCAGTGGACTCGTAGCCTGGAAGGAGTGAACTCAGATGTTGGCATTGGCAGGCAAGAAGGCATTGGAAGCACTGTTTTCCCAAGGCAAGGTGCTGGTCCCTGGTGATTTTGGATAAATGAAGCTAACTAAACCTCTCTGGGCTGTGTCATCTCATCTTTGAGAGGTGAACACTATACGTATGCTGAGTTTAGCAGTTCTGTAGGGAGGAGTTGAAACAGGTTTCAGGAAATCAGATAATCGGTATGTGAATATGTTAAAAGGATCAAAAGACTGAGTTGGGCCTGCCTGATCACTAGAAAATGGGTTGAAATCAACTGTAATCTTTGGTTCCAGTGGCCTTTGGATCAGGCCATGTGAACACTTGACGCTCTTTGTCTTGATATGAGCCCTCTGTGGAGCTGCAAGGCTGACTGTGACCTTGGAGGGCAAATTACCTGTGGCTGATCCTGTGCCAGCACTGCGAAGGGTGATGTGGTGCCGGGGGCTTCTGTAGTTGAACGTGCATGCTTTGATACAGGCAGAGCTTGGGGGGATGTTAGCTTCTCTTGTAACATCAGTGGACAATGTGACAAGCCAAAAAGATGTGCCACTCGAGTAGAAAATTAATTTGTAGTGCAGTGTCTGAGGCTGCCTAAGTAAGGCAGAGCTGGCCAGGTAATTTATGTCACAAGTGAGGGGGTCCTCCATCAGAACTCAAGTCCCCATTTCAGTGACAACTCTTTGGGGTGATAGTGAACAAATCAGTAGCAGATTCCTCATAGTTACAACTGGGTTTTATGTTTTCTTCAGAATTTGTCAGGGACTTTACCTGCAACTTGAGAGAATAGACAAGGAATTTTGCCTCTGTACTGATGAAGAGTCCTGGGCTGGTGAAGGCAGCAATGGGTAGCAGGGCTGCTGCAGTCTTGATTTGGGCTTTTTCAGACCAGAATCACTAATTCATCATGTCTGTCCAAGAGGAGTTAAAATTAATTGATTTTTATTTGAAAGGCTGAATATGATCAGACTGCTTTGGAACACCTGAGTTAGACTTCCATCCCTGGAAAGCCAGCAGGCATGTACTGAGAAAGAGGTTCATATCAGCTGTTTTTCTTGTCATAGTCTACTGTGACTCCTCAGAATGAGACATGTATGGAATTTGAAAACAACATGTTGCACTCTGGTCAGGAGACTCAGACCCGTCCCCAGCGCAAAGCAAGCCCAGACCTTGGTGCTGGCAGGGAGGGAAGGCACTGGGACAGTGCTGCATCCAGCAATGGGGCTGAGCATCGGGGAAATCACCACCGCTTCCTTCCCTCAAACTCAGTGTGTCCAACAGAAGGGCTAGAGCTGTGCCAGCAGGCGTGTGGTTGGAGACATGACTTGCTGTGATCTGCACCTGTCTGCCCAAAGCCATAGGTCTGGCAGCCTGGGCTCTCCCCTCCTATATTTCATAAACATATAAAAAAAATATACCAGGGTATTCCCATCAGTGTCTTTTCTCTTTAGCCACCAGGACTGTGGACAGTCACTGATTTTTGAGTGAGGAAGGAGTCCTTTTTTCATGCATGTTGAATCTCTTATGCATGTTGAGTGTGGTCAGTGTTTATGGAGCTGGAACATCACCTGCCCAACTTGCAACTTTGTTGTATTTCTGGAATATATTTTTGTGCTACTTGGTTCCAGACACAGGTGCCATTTTGGGGGTAGTTAATCCAGGAGAGCAGAAAGAGGGCCAAACTTTTAACAGTGTTACCAGGAGGAGGAGTTCTACAGGTTATCCTTTTCTTTAAAAAACAAACCACCTACTTTCAGTGCCCAAACACTTGCAAAGCTGGGTTGTCCCTGGCTGTGACAGTGGGCACTCAAAGCTGCAAATGCTGAGGAAGGCAGCCTTTGACTGACATTTAGCTGAATTCATTGCATCCATTTCCCTGTTTTACAGCTGTATTTTAAAAACTTGCATGTATGAGAGAGAAGGGGACAGTGTGGCATTGTGCTGTGAGGTTTAGTGGGAGTTCTGACAGGGGTTTCTCTGAATGCTCAGTCAGTCCTTACTTGGGGCGTGAAGAATCATTCCTACATCTAGGGCTTGGTCTATTGAGCCCTAAACCAATGGCAGAAACATGTTACTAGACTGAGGAAACTTACTTTCAACTTCCAGTATTCTCCAGTATTAGCAAGAAGTATTTGCTGACAGTGAAGAGCTGCAAGTACAGGATTCAGCATGGCCAAGTAATAAGAGTCTAGCTCTGGTGGGTTGGGAACAACCTGGTGACTAACGTCAGTGGTTTTGTCTTCTTTCCTGGGTAACTTCCACTACAGTTTCCAGCTCAAAGCCAAGGCAGGATCCATCTGGGAAAATATCATTTCCTTTGTTCCTTGTGGCTCTCACCTTTTCCATCTGAATACTAGTTTTTCAAAGGTGGTGGTGATGGGAAAAGTGGGCAGCCAATGAAGAAATACATCTTTGACCAGCACAGTTGGAGAAAGAAAAGGCTTCATCACCTCTGCTCACCATGGAGTATACAATACGTCCACTGGCCAAAGCCAAGCTTGAGTGGGGCAGAAGCCACAGGAGAGACAGGGAAATTTCTCCCAGGAGAGTTAATACTTCCCAGAAACCTGGTGTCTCTCAATTACATTTTAAAATTGCCAAGCTTTAGCATAAGTTCCAGCCTAGCTCACAGCACTAATTTCTGGAGTGATGGAGCACTCCTTTCTGTGGCTTAGGACTTCACCATTGATGAAGGGCCATCTGGCCTTTCAGATCTGCAGCTGAGTCAATGTAAAAGATTGTCCCTTGCTCTGGGCGAAATCAGTGGAGAAGTTGCCCCTGTTTCTTTGTTTCTTGGGCAAAGAATCCAACATTGTTTCTACATGTAACAAAGCCTGTTGAGATGGTTCAGGCCAAATTCCACACGAATCCATAGGTGACAAGCAGATAGTGTATCCAAAGCAAGCACAATGTGATGCTTCATGCTTTAAAAAATATGCACGATTGTGTTAATTGTCCTGGTTATGTATTCCAGATCAGCCTCCAGCAATTGCTGTTGAGCTTCTGGATGAAGTTGGCATTTTATGCTTGAAACATTGCTCAGATTTAGAACATAATGGTGAAAATAGCCTAGAAACACTTTTAATCAACTGTTTGAAATCTCTGCAAGGAGGAACCCTTTGTTAGGAGCAGGAGGAGAGAATTTTTACTGTTGTGGCTGCTGGTTTTCTTCCTTATTCTGAGGGAAGAGGGCACTGGGGGTGGGTAGCAGATTGGGAAGATTTAAGAGAATACAATGCAAAAGGAAAATGTCATTTGTTTTGGCCCAATCAAAATGTCACTCTGACCAACTATGAATAATTTCTTGGCAGCTGTTCTGTGTGGAGGCCTGCAATTAATGCAATCTATGCAATTGTTTGTGTTAATCACTTCTGTAGTTATTCAGTTCAAAGCATTTTTGATGTTAATATCCCTAAAATTTCTGTTCTACGTTTTACATTGTGCCCGACAAACACACCTCAGATACTTTGTGGCATAATACAGCTAAGTAGGACGTATGATTTCTTCTAAATTTTTATTCGGATTTGGGCAGAGGTGAGCATTCGTAAATAATAATTGTGATCATTCCATTTGTTCTAATTAAACAATGAGGCATACCAGGAGTACGGTAATCACGAGATAATCATATCCCTGGTATAATTACCATGTGCAGGGCACATCCAAGTATTTCTAAGCCTCTGAGTGTGATTATCTTATGATAACTGCACCCAGTAGGTTGCCCAATTTTCAATATGAAATGAAATGATTACTTTTTTTAAATGAAAAAGAGAGGACAAGGCTGTCTTTCAGTGCTAGAGGGAACCAAGCAGATAGTTTTCAGAGCTCAGCAGGACTTTGCTCCAAAGGAGGGGTGTGTGGTGTGAGAAACTTCCGTGCTGAGTTCACCGCAGTGCTGCCACTCCTGCCCACTGGCCACAGTGGGGAGAGCTTGGACCTTTGTGGAGCATCCCAGCCACAGCTCGCTGGGAACAGAAATGTCTAGGCAGAAAGAGGGATGGATTTTAGTTGTAGGTGTCTCAGAAATAATTTCCCTCTGTTGAGTCAGTTCTAATTATAGCTAAGTACTTAAATAGTCACAGGTGCACAGGTGGACACTTGTGTGTGTGCAAACAGCCGTCTCTGTGGCAGTGATGGGGGGGGGGTGTGCAGGAAGAGGGGAAAGTGAGCCTGTTCCTTACAATTTTTCTGTAGCCATCCAATGGAAACACATCCTTGCAGATGCAAGGAGCCCTTTGCCTTGCCCATATTCCTTCCCCAGGAATGCCCCTTGCTCCTTCTGGCAGGGAGAGACCTCTCTCTGGGCACTTATTGAACACTTCGCCTTTTTCCCTCACCTGTTTAAGTCTGATTTGAATCTTTAAATCCTCCCTCCCTCTCCCCTGGTAGCTATAAAGGTGAAGAGAGGAGGGTCAGTGTCTCCCTCACTGTTGTTTTCTTAGGGTTTCAATAGTGGAAGGGGGCGGAAAGGGGGGCACCCAAATGGATGCTGTGCCACCTGCTCGCGTGACTAACGCCGCTGCTCTGTGTCCTTTCCTACCAGTGTAACAATGACTACGTGCCCGTGTGTGGCTCCAACGGTGACACCTACCAGAACGAATGCTACTTGAAACAGGCTGCCTGCAAGCAGCAGAGTGAAATACTCCTCGTGTCCGAAGGATCATGTGCGACAGGTACGTGCAACGTGCTCCAGGCTGCCCGTGGACCCCGCCGTGCCCCCGAGTAAAATAACCTCTGGGTGGCAAAAGCCATTTGGATTCTTACTTTGAATTCATTATGGGTTAATTCTTTGTGATCTTGGGTATGATAAGTTGCTGCCGTCCTTCCCTTTTGAGTAACTTTGTATAGGCTCACAATCTATGATATGCTACACCAATGGCGCTGTTTTGAAGAGTTCAGCACAGAAGTTGATTTGGTTTGGGGTTTTTTAATGTGTGTCTTGTGCTCCTGATCATCCTGTGCCCTGGGTACACTTCTGAGCTGCTACGACAAGTTACTGGAAGCAGATTGAGTGAGCAGATGTCTGATAAATGGGCATCTGGATTACCACAAACCTCTCCATAATCTGGAGAGAGAGAACTGGAGCATTATTGCCTGCAATCCAGTTTCTTAGGTTTTTCCTTATCCTTGTAGGGCCAGATTTCCAGCTGGTATGATTCAACAGACCACTGGTTATAATGAGTCATGCCAATTTACACCAGCTAAAGATTAGGAACAGGTCTGTGCAACAGGTGTTTTGTTCTGGACTTGTGAATACTGACTGGCACGTGAGATACCTTTGCTTAACTCTGAGCACCGTGACCTGTTTATATCTCTGCTTTTATGAAACAGCTAGAAAGTTAATGAGCAAAACCTGTCAGGAAAACTGAGTTGCTTATGTGCAGGAGTTCTTGATGTTTCTCTTTCGTGCTCGGTGTCTGCTAGAGGTGGGCAGTAAAGTTAACTTGAAAAGAGCAGGAGGAGTAAGTCTTTGTTCTTGAGAGAGTTCTTTAAACTTAAAGCAGAATTTTTTCTGGGCTGAGGATAGAGGAGTCAATAAAAAGTACATTAGACAAACTTTTTTCAGTGCTGTAATTTCATGTTTCATACACCGGAGAGAATATACACTTCTTCCCCTGGAAATGTTGTTCTCCTCTGAAGCTGTTACCTGACAATTTTCAAGAAGAAAAAAACATATGCTGCAATTTTTTTGTCTATAAATTGGTATTAAATGGAGCTCAGTCTGACAAAGCCTACTGTGGTGTAGGGTTTGTTCAACTTAGTAAATTCTCTCAGCGCAGCAACTGGTCTTTTTTGCTTCAAACTTTTAGATTAAAGGGATAATTTCAGTGCATTGCTACAACTTTGCTAACGCTTGCCTACTGGCAATGACTGTGTTGCAAGCATTCTCTTTGAAACATATTGTGGATTTCAGCAACAGAGAAGGGGGGGAAGCGTTTCCTAAAGTTTTGATCAAGGTCTTTGGCCTCTTTTTCTTTTTCTCAAGGAGGAGGCTAAGTGGAGGGAGGAGCAGACATGTGCCTTAGATTTTCCCCATGGAATGGGGCAGAGAGATGGTGCTCAAGAGCCCCCAGCAGAGTCCTGGGCTTCTGGGAGAACTGGCATTGAGCAGCCCTCCTGAGCTGGCAGGGATCTGGGCACTCAAGGGTAGAGCAGGAGGAGAGACACAAGGTCTTTTCCCTCCAACGAGCCAGATAATCTGGTAGCTCATTGTGGAGGCAGGTTCATTTCTTTTTCTGTGCTGGGGAGACCTGGCACACCTGGAAAAGCAGTGCTTCCCAGACCATGAGGGCATTGTAGTGACGACATCATTCTTTCCTCTTTCCTCAGTAGCTCATTTGGGAAAGAGCATCAGGACAAACGATGAAATTAGGAAAATTCAAGATGTGGTCACAGGGAAAACACCATTATTTTTGTTCCATTTTTCAGCCACCTTTTGCATCTGTCCTGTGCAGCCTTGCTGTATAAATCTACCATTTTAAGCAGTGCTTGCAACCAATTATTTAAACAAAGATTTTTCTTTTCTTTTTAAATTTTGAGCAGTGATGGCATGTACAAGCCAGTTCAGATCCACCAGACCTTGCTGTCAGTAGATGAGATCTAACAGTTCATAGGGTAATTGGATCCTAAAGCAGCCTTTCCAAACTCTTTCTGTTAATCTTGATGCTGGTAAATGCATGTTCTACTAAGGGGGAGGATAGGATAGCAACCTCCCTCCCTTTCCTACAGAAGAAACTCCTCTTATGCATTATTTTTGGTAACGCTACATGTGTGTATTTCTGTACTTTGCCTTGCTTAGGAAGTTTCTTAATGAAGTTCTGGTCTTGGCAGTTTTGTGATGTTGCACTTTCTAAATTTGTGACTCTCACCATTCCAGCCAACAAAATGTTGAGAAGAGGAAAAATGAAGATAAAGCACTCAGTGTTGAAATTCAACAACAACCTTGAGAAAAATGGCATTTTAATCATTTCTCTGAAGACTTTGAATAATAGTAATTTAATGGTTTATTCCAGCTAGTTATGATGAGAGATGTCACTGTTTTGCAAAGATAATGACATGAATTTACAATTGGTCTGTCCTCAAACAAATGGGTTTTAAAATTTCTCCTTGGTGGTGAGGACTTAGTAGTGACCAAGCGAAGTAACTTTGCACACCTGTTGGGAACAAAGCTTCATCAGTCTTAGTACAACCAAATGAGGCAAAGACTTACGAGGACATTACAACATTCCATGGCTTACATTGTTTTTGTCTGATATAGAGACTTCAGGAAAAAAAAATGGAGACATGAAAAAAGATGGCTTGAGTTAGCTACGTTCAGATTAGATCTCTATAATTTACTCAGGGTTGACATCAAAAGTAAGGTATGCTGTAGCACACTTGACTGAAGTCTTGCTTTGCATGCATACAGGACACTGTAGCACATGAATATAAATTTCTTTCTGTTGTGGTTTTTTTTTTTTCTCAGATGCCGGCTCAGGATCTGGGGATGGAGGTAAGAGCCATATTTTAATATCTCTGTGCTTCTGTGTACACACATTGTCTTTCACAATTTCAGATTTTAAGTGGATATGCTTTGCAATTTGCTTGTCGCACTACATATTGTCTTTTGTTCAGCTCTTTCATTGAAAAAAGTGGTATTTTGCATTTTAGTCAAGTTGGAATCTAATCATGATGCTGTTTTCTGGGGAAATTCAAAAAGCTGTGTTACTTCTAATAGGGCTTGGAATTATTCATAGGTTGTGCTAGGAGCTCTATCTCCATCTACTGTTACAGTTGCACTCATTTGTTTTATGTTTAGGGTAATATTTCTTTTGTTTATAAAACATGAGCCAAACCCTTGGCTCCTCCTCACTGGAGGATTCAAGCCAAATATTTTGTAGCAACAGAGAGCATTCTTTCAAAGATATGAAGAAATGTCACAGGGAAAGAACAGTGTGTTTTTATAAGGACAGCAACAGCAAAATAGAATGTAGAAATAGTCCAAGCCCTTTCTGGCATACAGGGGATACTGTAAAAGGTAGGTAAGCTAGTCTTTAAGTTGGGGGTTGTTTTTTGGGATTTTTTGGTTGGTTAGTTTTGGTTTTGGGTTTTTTGTTTGGTTTTTTTTTGTTTGTTTGTTTTTGGTTTAGTCATTGGTTTTTTTTATTTTTTAAGTGCAGTAATTAATGGATTTGCTTGTTTGACAGCAATCCTACCTGGACGTATAAGTGTTGGGTGTGGCTAATGCCCTGCTGTGGGGTAGGAAATGTGACTTTTGGGTGCTACTTGCATGGTGGGGCTGGCAGGTCAGGTTCTCTGTGAAGGTCAGGGTTAGTTTCGTTAGCTATGGAAGATTGTCCTTAAGAGTTACCCTCGTCTCTGCCCAAGCTCCCTGAGTAAGCTCTAGGACTGTCATGGCAGCGGAAGGGCAAGGTCAGCATTGGGCTGGGATGCTGCTGGACTCCTCCAGCTGGGGAAGCCACCAGACCTGAGAAAGGTTTCTGCTTAAGACACAGACAGCAGGTCTGGGCTCTTATCCAGTTTTATGGCTGGTCTTGGTTGGATTCAGGTTTTTCAAACACAGTCACGTCATTTGGAAAATATCATGTAGTCCTTGTTTAATTTTGGTACCCAGTATATTAGAGAGTGCAATGTGTACATAAAGTATTATTTTTACTTATAAAGTGGTCAACAACGTGAGCATGAGGCACCTGCAAGGGACCTGATTTTCTGATATTAGACTCAGGCTGCTTTCTGGATGTCAGGGCACTTCAAAATGCTTCAGATCTGGCTCACCAAAGACCACAACATAAAATATTGCTATTCATTTTCAAAAGTTTTTTCCAACTATTCCTATTTTACTCCAAGGTCCTTTTAGATTGTCTTTCTAAACCGTTACACCAGAGAAATTCCTTACTCAGTTCTTATCAGAAATCTGCAATTTGATTTATATGCATGACAGTGTTTTCACATTTAAGGTCACTAAATTTTTTTTATGAAGTTGTGCAAAATCAGTCATGCATGTACCAAGGAAAATAGGTAAGATTTCCAGCTTGTTTTGTGACCTGAGAAAAGCTCAGTTGGTTAGAGCATGGTGCTAATAACACCAACATTGTAGGTTTGATCATTATATATGGGCCTTTCACTTAAGAGTTCGAGCCAAGGATCCTTGGGGGTTCATTCCAACTCAGTATATTCTGTTAAATCTGTGTACTGAGGAGGTGGGAAAACAAACCTGGCCACTTTCTGAAAGTAATGAATTCCATTCTCAAAAAACATAGGAATTTAAAAGCAAGGTTTCCAAACAGTTTCATTTTAGAAGCTAAGGTAGACAGAACTCTAAGGAGCAGAACAGGACCTTGGGACTGACTGGGCAGGTAGTAAGGAAGCAGATTCCTGAAGGAGAAAGAACCAAGTTGGTACATGTGTTTAAAGGTCTACAAAGCTGGCTTGTATTATTCAAGATTTAGTAGCAGCTATGGTGGTTCTTAAAGTACAAAAGTATATTTATGTGCCCTCAGAAGCTAAATCCAGCCAAGTAAATATTGACACTACATCACTCTTTATTAGACATGGTCTTGTTGTAAAAGCTGTAATAAATTTTGGATGTCATCACAGAAAGTCTTGTAAAATCCACTCCAGCAATCATGAGTGGGTTATGTTTCTGTGAGAAGCTTGAGGTCTTAGGCCTTATCTTTTGTGCTTTCTGCTTTTCTGAAAATTTTCCTATCTTATGCTTCTCCAGCTGTTAAAAAACTACCAGTGTGGCTTTTTT